>PVKB01000960.1:514520-530652 GCA_004027205.1 Ctenodactylus gundi
AAAAAAAAAAAAAAAAAAAAAAAAAAAAAAAAAAAAAAAAAAAAAAAAAAAAAAAAAAAAAAAAAAAAAAAAAAAAAAAAAAAAAAAAAAAAAAAAAAAAAAAAAAAAAAAAAAAAAAAAAAAAAAAAAAAAAAAAAAAAAAGCAAACCTCAAACAATCTTCCCCAAGAAAACCCAAACTAGTGCTCCAAGAAAAAAAGTCGGAAATATAGCTTGCAAATAAAGTAATACGGTGTCTCTTCAAAGCAGCACTCAACTGCACGTAGCAAGCACTCTATGTGCTGTATGTGACAGTTTTAAAATATCATTTGAAAAAGGCTTATAAAAATAGGGATTTAAAAGAAAAGGACTCAGACTGAATGAAACCAGTCTTCACTGTCTCATTAAGGACATCACACACAGAGGATGGCACTTTCATTTAATGTGAGTGTACGACCAGGACGGAAACAAGGCCTACTGTTAGTTACGCTCTGATCTGTGCTAAGATACCAGCGGTTTCACACCCCCACCCCCACCCCCGTGCTTCTGCCCCCAAAGGTGAAAACAGAGAACAAGAAAAGTAACACTTTGTCTTATTTTCAAAATAGTTTTGACCTTACAGATTCCCAGAAGTGTTTTAGAGCTCCTGATGATCCGTAGCTCACTCTTTTCAGAAATGTTCTTGTAGATTTCTGAGCATTCAAAAGTCACCAAACATGAAATATCTTGGCTCAACCGTTGTTTTAGGGGGAAAATCTGATAAGGGGGGCACTGGGAAGAGCCTCTGGCTCGTGAATAGGTGCATCCGACTGGGCCGCACAGGAAACGATCTGGCTGCCCCGGAACCTGCCCTGCTCCGCGCTCCTCCTTCGCCTTTCTCAAGCCCGCGCTCCTCCCCCGGGCACTGGTGGTGAAATGGGCTGGTCTCATTTCAGCAGAGGTGGGTAGAGATGTGCCTGACTTGAGCCAATTGTCTGAAAACATCACCCGTCTGCCTTTGTAGGTGCCGCGAAAGTGTCCATGAGAAAACAGCTGTTTCCTAAGAGTACCAAACTTAAGCAGAACGTCCTAGGTGTTTTTTTTTTTTTTAATCTGCTTTACTGACCTCTGTCAGTTTGGAGGGGAGTGCTAGGAATCGAACCCAGGGTCTTCACACTGAGCTGCCTCCCTGGCTCATTTGTTGTTGCTGTTTTTATTTTAATACAGGGTCTTGCTAAGTTATTGAGTTGTCTGGGCTGGGCTCAAGTGGGTGATCCTCTGCCTCAGTCTTCCAGATTGCTGGGATTAATAAAGTCTCATACCTAGTTCTAGGAAAGCAATTCAGGACAGAGGCCATGAATGTTCCCACAAAAGTCACCCTGGTCACCTCAGATCTCCGTTTCCTTGAATGAACAGTAAGCTCTCATGATGATAGTTAGAACTCTGCACCCCTGGTAAGAGAGGACAGGACAGAAGGCATTGCCTACTCTCTGGGGTTGTTCTTTGGTGGCCCTCTTTGAACTTAGAGTGGGGTGAATTGGAATTACCCAGTGGTGGCTGGAAGCGACCAGGAGCAACATCAGGATAATGTTTTCACCTTCGTTCTCCTTCCAGATCCTTGGGAAATTTGAGGATCCTAGATTCTTACCATGGGCACATACATCAGAAAGCAGAACTAACTAGGACTAGAAGGGAGACGCTGGCATTTTATAGAGGGCCTAAGGGATTTCTGTTTGGGGAAGTTGTTTATATCCGGGATTGACTTCTAGACTTACTTTGTGCACCCATTGTTAAGTTAGGTCACATTTCAGGATTCCCATCTTTCATCTGTAAAAATAAGTGTCTGGGTTAGAGGGTTCAAACAGTGCTTTTGTATTTGCTTGTGATTGATCCTGGGGAGGCTGATGATGGCCCACAGATATTTCCACCTACCTACTACTCGTCTCCTCTAGGGGGTGTGCCAGCTCTTCCCCACTACTTTACCAGATTAAGATGCCAGTTCTTTAGCCTGATTTCTGACGTTTCTGGGAGTTCCTAAGTGAAACAGAATTTACTATATTGGAGGAGAGTTTGGGACTGAGCTCATGAGGCTACAGGAAAAAGTGACTAGTGCAGCTGTTTCACAGGGAAGAGGGGAAACAGGTAACTTGGTCTAGAAGGATGAAATAAAAGCATGAGTGACATGAACCTAGAACAAAAGTCTGGAAGGGCAGCAGAGAGGCACAGACTCACGACAGTTCTGAAAATGCACATGCATTTTTTTTTTTTCAGCAAACACTAATTGATCCAAGAACACGGTAGGTGTTGGTGGAGCAAATGAAACAGGTAGGGTAAGGGTGTGCTTTCAGTAACATGGGAAGCCAGCCATGGTAAAACAGGTTCCCGTGAAGTGTGTGAGAGCTCAGATGGGCTGAGTTCACACAGGTGACAATCTATGGCAGGGGGTGTAGCTGAGGCTGGGTTCAGGGGAGACCGATGGCAGCAGGTTAGGAGGATAAGTAGAAATTGGTAGGTGAACCGGTGGATTGAGAGCAGTGGAGAGAGAGGAAGAAGGCCAGGGAGGGAGTGCTGCTGTAAAGGAAGCAGCTGGGTCACCTGTGCGGGTTAGAGGCCTGGTGTCTCAGGAAAGGGAAACAAGTCAAATGTGGCTGTTTTATTGCATGAGGGGCCTAGGGAAGGGTACAATTAGAGGCTGTAGTAGAGGCTGAGGAAGAGGTTGGATCGGGTCAAGGATGCCACACTCCACCTTGGGACTATGGACAAAGGACCACTGGAAGGGTTTGGGGCAGGGCGTTTTGGGAAGATTGCGGTAGGCAGAGTGGTGGGTGGATTGGAAAGGAGCAAGATTATAGGCAGGAGCATCCGTTAGGGATGGTTATGATCATCGAGGTCAGAGATGCCATGGGCAAAACTGAATGGAGACAATGAAAGAGAGCAGAGAGATATCTAGGAGGCAGGCAGCCTGGGTTTTCAAACATAGACTTCACTGACAAATAAGCAAAATTGATAATGTTGTATTTCCCTTAAGCAGTGCAGATAACAAGTATTTCCTTCCGCCGGGACTCTCCCGCTCCCTGAATCTGATTGCTGTGCCTGTGTGGACAGGCAGCTGTGGAGACGAATCTCTCCACCTCAGGAGCCCTGTTTATTCTACAGCTAACACACGCTGTCACTTTTAGCCTCACTGAAGAAGGAGATAACACTCAGTTGGCCAGGAATCAGAGGTCGGAATTAAAGCAGTGGTATCTATTACCACAGAGGCTTGCCAAAGTCTCTCAGCTTTGCTTAAGAAACATTTCCTTCTTCTGTGATCAGTTGATTTTTGCAGGCCAACTGTTTCTAGCAGAGATAGTGGCAGAGCAAGTTTGACACTTGGAGCCTGCACCTCTCTGTGGGAGAACTTGCTTCTCCGCTTCCGGCTGAAAACATGACATAGCTTCCGAAGTGGGCCACAAGGACACACAAGACTGAGAGCCAGGAGGGCCGCCATGTTCGAAGGCCAATGTCTGGAATCCCAATGAAGGGTTTTCTGTCAGGCACTGGACACACTGCTAACTGCATTCCCAGAATGCAAGATTAGCTGGTCTGGGCTAGAACAGACTTGAATTTCCTGGAGGTGGGGTCTGGGGACTCTCAGGAGAGATACGAGTGCATGACTTATAGCTCTAGAACAACCTACCAGGGCTGGTTACAACCACAAAATCAGATCCCACTGTCTGTTCTTATCTCCTCCCAGGCTCTGGCAAGGACGTAGAGATTCTCACCAGCTCAGGCTACGCACGTGCTGTTATGGTCACCTGTGCAGGTGCTGTCTTCTCACTCCTTTTCTGGTTCCCGCCAGTCCCCACTGGGGACACAGTGACACAGACAGGAAGTCATTTGTGGCAGGGTGCTATCTCTCTTTAAAATGCCATGGAAGTTATGGAGTATGTCTGGAAAATGGCTGCCAGCATCTCACTCATTGCCCTAGTCAACAAAACATTTATTGGGTGCCAACTGTGTTCCAGACACTGCTGTAGCCTCATGGGATACATCATTCAATAAACCAAAGATTTGTTCTCTTTGTGAAGCTGTCACTACAGTAGGGAATGATATGTATGCAATTTATGCAATATTTTGACTCTTAAACTCTAAATTTGCCAAATCTATTTAGGTGGGTGCATCACTTTATCTGATGCCCGATGTGTCCAGGGAGCCCTGACCTCCTGGGTGACCTGCTGTTGCAGGGAGATCTGTGCTGCTCTTACCTGGGTAGACAGAGAGCATAGCCAATGAGCACACACAGTAATTGATGTGTTATGTAAGAAAGACAACAAGTCACAGAGGTTAAGAAGATTCCAGATATAGGACCCACTTATGATCATTTATAAAGTTTGTTATTTCCCATGCTCTTCAAATCTGGTCCAGATAAATGTGGACCTGTGTCCACCTGAGGGGGCAGTCACCAAGCCAGGAAGGGCTACCTGCATGGGGGAAGGGCACCATGGAAATGGTGCTTGACTACTGTAGGATTGAAATGCCCTTATTGTTGCTTAAAAAAAAAAATTCAAAAAGTGGAGAGAAACCTGTGGTTATGTCTCTGGAGGGCAGGAGCTATAAATCACTAGGGGTACTAAAAAATTCTCAAGTTGGTAAATGATCAGGCCGAGGTCAAAGATGGCAGTTCCTGTGCATGTCAATCAGGGAGGAAGTTCAGTCTGCTGACTGTGGGCCCAGCTCTGCCTCCCTGTTTGCTCCTGGCCTTTAATGCAAGGGATTTCAGGGCTTAGTTCATTGTCGATGGAGCGAGAGGCAGGGGCACTTACTCAACCTCTTCCTGATGTTTGCTAATAATTATCACCCTATTCATAAGGAGCCCTGAAATGCTCCCATTTCCTTTAATTAATTTGTTCTGTATTAATTATTGGGGTATTTTGTTTTATAAAGGTGATGACTAACCCAGCCTGGCAGGTTCAGAACTGCCCTGTTGGCATTTGACTGACAAGGGCTTGGTCTCCCGATTCAGCCCAATCCATTCAGGAGCACGCCTCGCTCTCTCTTGACATCAGGCGTGGCGAGGGAGCCCATGCTTGCCAGGGAACCTGACCTCCTGGGGCAGAGATCTTGTCAGAGCCGCTGAGTCAGGGGGGTCAGATTGGTCCATGACCAGCATGGAGAGTGGAGCTGGCCAAGGCACAGGCCCACAGCGCTGGGAACCCATACCAGAGCAGCTTCCAAGGCAAAATATTAGGTGACCTTTAGGTGACTGAAGGCCCCATTGCCCAGGGGCCTGGAAGATCCAGAGACCTGGAGGGCCCTACAGCTTCTTGGGGGTACAATTCAAGCTCTCCATGGAATGTGAGGGACATTTCTGCCCAGAGTTTTGTTTTCTTCATGTGTTTTTTTCCTGAAGTTATTTATGAGCTGATTTTTATCTTTTTTCATCTCTCTCTCTCTCTCTGTTATAGTAGCTGCTCCCCACACCACTGGAGCTTCTGCATTTTGGCCTCAAATTTTTCCCACCACCTGTAGTCCTGTGAAGTGTACGGTTGTCAGAGCAACAGGCCAGTGTGATGGACATACCCCACCACAGAAGGCATTCCAGTCTACGCCTTTCTCATCCGGATGACTGCAGTGGCCTTCTGATGTGTCTCTTCCTGTCCCTGTGTGCAGCACACTCCTGCCTGGTCTGTCCTTCAGATCTCAATTGGATGGTGTCACTCTTTGTCAATGGACTTCTGTCCCCTGCAAAGCAAAGCTGTGCCTCTAGCAGGACACCCACACTCTCTATGAGAATGTCTCTGTCCTTTCCCATCCCTACGTCAGCTCCTCCGTCTTGCACTGCTACTTGGTCACAGACCCACGTGGACATTTCTCAAACCCAAGATGACTTTTCAGCTTCTACACTTCCGTACATTTTATTTGCTCCCTGGACACTCAGGTCCTAAACTTGACCTCTTTTTGGGCTCCTCTTGAACCTGCTCAGCCACCCCTGCGGCTCTCAGCCTCTCTGACTCACCCCAGGCCCAATTAACTCCTTCATCCTCTGCATACCAGAACCAGCCCCGCGTGATAGCTATTATTTCTCTCATGCCCGTTCCCTACTGCTGGATTATGCTCTTCTCAAGGCCAGGACTAGGCCTCATTCATCTCTATAATCCCAGGCCTTCCAGAGGCTTTGCCTACAATAGGAAATAAGTGACTACTTCTTATAGGAATGAACAAATAAAGCAAGGGTCTTAGTCCAGCGTTTGCACCAGTAAAAATGCATGTTAGCTAAGAACAGTTTCTCAATTTTAGAAGCTTCCCTTTGGAAAACAAACATATGAATCTTTTCTCTTTTCATAATGCTATTGACGTTTCAAAATAAATCAAATGTTGTTGAAACAAGTCAAAGCAATGGGACTTAGACTCGCTTATTCATTCTCCATCTGCCGGAATCTTTCCTCCTGGGACTCGTCATCCTGGTTAGGTCCCTGCTATGTGGCGCTAGGTCAGCTCCCTGAATGTCTGCTCACAAACAGCTAGTTGTTTCTTGGCAATCTGGTCACTTGGCAATGAGCTTTCTGCATGCTGACCCCTGCTCCTTGCAAAGAGAGAAAGCCTGATGTGGGGGAGACACTGCCCAGTGCCCTTCCATCAACAAGGTCTTGCCCAAGTCTTCCAGACCAGAAAAGCATCCCACATAGTGACAAGCATTTTCAGAACTTCCGTAAAGCCTCACTGTCCAACTCCATAGGGTACAATTTATCCCTGATCATACTTTCTGTTCTTCCACGACAAGCCCAAAGTCACCCTGTCCTTCCTGCTGTTGAAGGTAGGAGAAAAGGAGGATCTTCTCAGGCCCTGGAAATTATTCCTTCAGCAAAAGCAGCCTGCTGAGTGGATGCACATTTGCCGCTGGACACAGTGCAACTCTGTGCTTGGGAGGCCAGTGGTAGGTAGGGCGTGGGGAGGTTCAGTCCACCTTTGGGCAAAGGGATCATTGAAATTGTCCAGACTTTTTAGGGAGGGTATGGAAGGAATGAGGGATGCGTTATGATACCACAGTCAGTTAAGAGAATTGGGAGAGTTTGATTTGAAATCAACATGACGGGACAGGGTGCAGACCAAAGAGGGCAGTGGCAGAAGGATGGGCTGCAGGCAGAGTTCACGGTGAGCTCAGCAGAAATGGGCTCAGCCTTCCAGAGGAGGTGACAGAGGTTTCCACTGTCATGAGGCAGCCAAGCCTGCTAAGTCAGGTGCAGAGCTCCAGGTTCTAGGAGAGGAAGAGGGGACCAGTGGGTCCGAGTGGGCTGAGTCCCTCCTTAGCCCAGGACTTGTTCCGCCTCAGGCTGGGTTTAACGTTTGCCATTCAGGCTCTTCTAGAATGGATCTCAAATACGGTAGTCTTAATTTTCTAGAAAATTCTTCTGCTCAGCTCACCAAGATCCTCTCTTTCTTTCTCCCCTGATGGCCTCAAGGAACCCATTGTCTCTGTGGCATCCTGGGCAGCCTTCTCCGCAGCTTCCTCCTTTCCTGGCTTTCTCCAGATCATTGCCCTCAGAGTGGATTAGGGTGCAAAGCAAAGAAGAGGGAGCTAGACCCCCTGGGTCTGGTCAGTAGTGTGGACTTATTCTGGCTGGGCCTGGATCTCCCCCTTTTGTGATGTGGTCAATGCACTGGTTTTCCTCTCCTAAGCTTCCCAGTTAAATTCCACTCAGAGTTCCCAGGAATCATAGTACCCTGAAGCTTGCCAGGAGATGCAAATTGGTAATCTTTATTTTTTGCCAAGCCTCTCGCTCCAGCTCCAGTTTCATAACCCCAGTCACCCTTCCCTTCCCCACCCTTGCTGCACGTATGGAGCCCTCCCCTCCAGCCCAGATGCACACCTGCAGGAGAAATTGGCATGGATTCTTCCCTGTCTGTCACCGCTTCAAATAGCTCAAGTGTGCCGATGACAGATAAAGTAATTGCAGAGCATATGAATGACTTAATATTTGATGTGTTAAAATAATTTTTAATGCCATGTATTTATATAATTTATAGCTGGAGTCCATAGTTTTCTTCTTGCTTCCTACTTCCCACTTGGTTGCTCCTCCAGTAGAGAGGAGGCTCATGGCTCGTGGTTTTGCCTGAGTGGGTATGCAGGGAGAAATGGGGAACATTCAGT
This sequence comes from Ctenodactylus gundi, assembly GCA_004027205.1. NCBI lineage: Eukaryota > Metazoa > Chordata > Mammalia > Rodentia > Ctenodactylidae > Ctenodactylus > Ctenodactylus gundi. Next base: position 522,609 of record PVKB01000960.1, read on the forward strand.
GGCATCAACGATGCCTGCTGGTTTCCAAATCTCCAGGGCCTCATTCAGTTCTTAGCATGTTGAAGTGCTTAAAAATATTTGATGAATGCATTATTAAATCACAGTTTGGGACTCACCTAACAAATATTTATTGGTTACTCGTATGTGCCAAGCACCATCCCAGGCAGTAGAATACAATGAACAAAATTCCCTCAAGGAGTTTAGCATTTGGTGGAGAAGACAGACGCTAAATGAGGAGAGTCAGGAAGGAGAAGAAAGGTTTTAGGTGGGAAGGTGGCACGGTTAGATTTTCCTCATAGGAGAACTCTTAGGCTCAGACCACAGGTAACCCGGTGGCCCATGTGAAGAGTGGGCTGGATAAATATCCAGAGGTGGAGGTCTGATCGCACCTCAGCTCACATTTGGACAGGAGGGGAGGGAAAGCCACTATTGGCTTTCAAACACTGCCAGATCCTTAGCAGTATTTTCTCTCTCTACTTCTTGTTACTTAAATGCCTTGTTTTCTTTTATGTGCCTGATCGCACCCAGTGTGAAGGAGGACTGATGAGGTTAATGTGGTCCCAATAGGAGTACCCAGAGAGGTAGCTCCCCTTTCCTGCAGCGTCCCATCACCCCTTCTAGTCTGAGGTCTCCTCTTTGTGGGATTCCCTTAGCTGCCGGCGGTCACCTGAAGCCAACTGCACTGACTTGGTGGTGATATCACTCTGGACTTTGGAATTGACTGTAGGGTTTGTATTTCCACCATAGGAAACAAAGAAATGCTGCTAATACTCAGGGATTTTATTTTCCTTGAGAGATGGTTGCTGAACATTCAACAACATACCACTGCTCATGCTATACCATGAAGCTAGAGGCCAGCTGCTCAAAGCCCTGGCAGACAATGGGCCATCGCACAGGGGTGGCTGACACCTCACTCACTGAGACGTGTCATTTTTTCCCATCTCAGCCATGGCTGGCTTTCCGCTTGTCTCTGTGTTTGAACTGGTTGCTCTTTTTCTACATAACTTAATTCTCTAGGGCAGTACCAATTCTAAAGGCAACACAGACAAGGGTGTTGATGTGTCTCCCCTCTAGGGTGGGCAGAACAACCTTCCTCTTACCCCTGCCCAGACTGCGCGTTGGCATTTTGCCCTGGCATTGACCTGCATCCTCCTTGGTAGGCCATTCTTTAGCTTGTCTAATGACTTCTTTTCCTTCCTTTGAGTTCTTCTCCATTGCCTATTTGGGACACTTATGATGCATGAGAACAGAAAGATGGAGAAAATAATGAAAATTAGTTTTGCTTATTAACTACCCCTCTATGATGGCCAATAGGCTGTGTACTGAACTTGATATTGTGGGAACCTCCTGGGCATGGATATATAAGACCTGGGCCGAGTCCGGTCTTTTTCACTCACCTGTCACAAGACCTGTGTAGTTCTGTGGAGTATTTGAAGTGCAATGTGTCTTACTTGTCAATTATTATGACTTGGATCTGAAATGTTCCCCGGAAACCTCACGTACTTAGATGTTGTGGAATATCTATGATTTCATGTGCCGTTAAGAGTTGGGGTCTGGTTGGAAGAGGCAGATTATTGGGGCTTTAATGGAAGGGAGCTTGACCCAGAAGTGGTGGACCACTGAGACATGACCTGGAAGGGAATACACAAGCTCTGCTCTTCCTCCTTCATTCTGCTACCTGGTGTGATGCCACGGACAGCTTTCCTCCAGCAAGGCCACTGACATGTGCAGCTCCCCTGAATGGACTGAGACCTGGAACTGTGAGCCAAAGTAAACCTTTCCTCCCTTAGTCTGTGAACGCTGGGTATTTTGTTTCAGCAATAAAAAAGGAACTAGGACATCAATGGGGAGTGTGAGTATACCTGATACAGAAGGCGAATCCACACACAGGAGCTCATTTCCATATTGGTTCCTTTGCTTCCTAGATCAACTCTGGAGCTCAGTGATTTTCCAGTGCATGAAGTTCACGTTTACTCTGAACAGATAGAGGTGGGTCATCCATGAAGCTACACCATCCCCAGCTTGCCCATGCTAACACAGGAATAGTAGGAAGGCCACTGTCCAAGCATCTGCAGACCAAGGGCAATGGGCAGTTCAGTGTATGGGCCCATCTCCTGGCCTGTGAATGTTCTGAGGAGATGGAAACATGCAAGGAACTACACATCTTCCAGAATGCCACCAGATTAAGTTAGCATGGAAGGGCTGTGTTTTCGTGTGGCTGTTTTTAATATATTTATCCAGCAGAGTCCTCTGTCCTACCAGAGACTGTCCTTTATGGGCTTCTGGTGGGGTGTAGGATGGGGCTTGCAGTCTTAAGAAAAGGAACGTCTCTGGCCTTAATCATTTCTGCCTTGGGGGAAAGAAAAGCTGTATCTGTCTTTCCAGGTCAAGTATGTCACTTTTTAAGGGTTCTAGGAGCACCACTTCAGCATGTCACCAGAGAACTGGGACAGGCAATGCTGTTCAGCTCAGTCATCATCCTTTGTCACCCATTGGGAGAGGGAAAAGAAGCAACGGGACAAAATCTCATCATTCAGGATGTGCACAGTGTCCCTTGACAAAAGTCCTCTGTCATTCTCAATCTCATAGCCCTCTAATCCCTCCTCCTGTGCCCCCACAGCCTCCTCCAGAGACCCTCAGTTTTCACCTGGTACACTCTCCCAAAGGCTCAGTCTCGGAGCATCCACAGGGTGTCAGCTGCACCATGAGGTGGATGACAGTGGTGTCCTTGCCTACCCAAGGCTTGCTGGGGAAGCCGCATTAGGCAGGGGGATGGGCACACTGCCTCCTGTGGTTTAGAGTTCTTTTTTTTTTTCCATATAGAACTGCTTATTCCTAAATTAGGGTCTCACAGGGCTTTTTCACCAAAACTTGTCGTTGATATTCCTTCTTCCCCCCGATGGTTATTCTTTTTGTTAACATGTATTTGTGATATATAATAGTTACATTAAACTTGAGGAATTGGCACACACCCTCATCACAGGAACTTCACAGTCACTTTGCCTCCCCTTTCCCACCCTCACGCCTCCCCTCTTTCTTCCTACAAATCTGTCTCCCTGCTTCCTGCTGTCCTTCTTACTTGGCTCTTTTACTTACTGATACTTTGGCCTTCTCCTGTTAGAGAAACTATGGGATATTTAATTTTCTGAGTCTGATTCACTTCAATAAGCATAATGGTTGCAAGGTATGCCTATTTTCCTAGAAATAACTCAAACTTATCTTGAATTTCTTGATGAGGTATGATTCCATGAAACCAGAGTTAGGCCAACTTAGGCATGAGAAGAGCAGATTCTGCTCTGGAATGACCCCCTGGAGATCAGTTACAGTAACCGAGACAAATGGATTATAGATGTGCAAGGCAGAGCACTGGTCTTACCCAGACACCCACCAGGTGTGCGGGGCAGACATCACAGCAGAAACGCGAAGAAGAGCCATCCCACAGGTAGACGTGTGCCTAGCCTCACTAGTAACAAAAACGCAGTTAAAACTAGGTAGCAAGAATTCCGGGAAACCAACCTGTCGAAAAACACAGTGTAAAAACATGTATGTGCAATGGTGTGTATTGCAGTGCTGTTTGTATCAGCGAACGACTGGAATCTACAGTTATGCACATTTTGGAACACCTGTACTATACTATGAATACTGTAACATTTATAATAGTATAGAGATAAGTTAGCATGCAACTCGGAGAATAATTTTGTACAACATGTAAAAACAATTTTTTTTGTGTGTGTGTATGTATGTATGTAAACATATCAAGTTATTGGCATGTATGCTCTCAGGACTGAGACTAAGGAATTTTTGTAGTGGAAGTTTTTTTTTTTTTTTTTTTTTTTTTAGAGACGGGGTGGGCCAGTCTAATTCTGAACTCACCGTGTAGCCCAAGCTGGACGCAAACTCACAGAAATTCTCCTGCCTCAGCCTCCCAAGCGCCGAGGCTACAGGTACATGTAACCATGTGAGCCAGTTTTTTTATGTGATGCTGGAGAATCAAACCCAGGCCTTTCATATGCTAGACAAGCGCTTTAACCACTGAGCTATGCCCAAGTCCCACGAGAGCTTAAAAGAGACACAGGCACTTACAGAACTGAACATGAGACTCTAGTCCACAGAGTTCCTTGAGAGCTAGGAAATGCCCGTCTCCACACATATCCCTGAATGCCATGTGACAGGGAGCAGGTGGGGGCAGGAGCCTGTGGGGGGGCGGCAGCCTGGGGCCTGGAGCTGGCTGTGCCCTCTGGGGTAAGGAAGTCATGAAGGCTACATGCATCCTGGGAGATGCTCCTCTCTGGCAAGGGGGCCAAGGCGTCAAAGGTGCAGTCTCCCTGCGGTGGTACAATGTAGGCTTCAAGGGCATGCCCTGAGAGCCAGGGAGGCAGGCGGGCAGCATCCTGAAGCTTGTCCAGATGCCGGAGCCTCCAAGGGCGGGGCAGTGAGGACACCTGCTACAGGTCTTTCATTTGCGTTGGCTGCTGGCTGGGGATAGATTCCAGGGCTTAACCCCACTCCTGCTTTACCCATGAGCCCAGTCCAGGTCCGCACCTATTTGCTTGCTTAGGGTCAGCTTGGGTTTGCTGTGTGTGTGTGTGTGTGTGTGTGTGTGTGTGTGTGCTGGGAATCGACACAAGGCCCTCCCTCTGAGTTACATATGTGAACAGCCCCTCTTTTGCTGTTTGAGACAGCGTCTCCTTGAGCGGACAAGTTGCCCGGCGTGGGGTCCCAGGTGCATCCTCCTGCCTCAGTTCTGGGCTTACAGTTATGGCAGAAGGAACAGAGAGAAGGTCGGAAAGAGCGATGCTAGCCTCCAGTCTGAGAGGACGAGGGAGAGAAGGGGAGGAGCCGCCCACGCAGGCGGGCGCGGTGGGTGGCAGGAGCCTGCTTCCGCCTCTGGCATGCTGGAGGCAGTGCGTCCTGATGGGCCCTGGCCGGCGGTCCCAGGGAGCAGGTGGGCCCAGCTGCGCCGCGGCCGCAGCCCTTCCATGTGCGCACCCGGGCGCAGCAGCTGGACCCGGCGGGCCGCGGCCCAGGAGGGCAGGAGGCCGCCGCCAGGAAGGCAGCGCCCGGGCAGCCTCTTTGCTCCCTCTGTTCAGTGTCTGCCAGCCCCAGCGGAAGCGCCAAGTGCCGTGTCAGTAAACCAGGCTGGGGCCTCCCCTCGGACAGCCTCGCCCCGTGGGAACCGCGCCAGGGCCTGGGAGCTCGGTGGACCCAGCGCTCTGGGGGCAGAGGCAGGAGGACTCCAAGTTCCAGCTGCAGCCTGGGCTACTTGGTGACTTAGCACGGCTGTCTCTCAAATAATAAAAGGGGTAAGGTGCTCAAGGGGAGAGAAGGGGAGGGAGGGCGGGAGGGAGGGAGAGAGAGAGAGCGCGCAGCGGTAGCAGCTTCCCTGTGGCCGGGGCCTTCCCCTGCCATCCCCTCCACAGCAGCGAATCTCTTCCCCCCTCGCAGGGGACTGCAAAGGGGTCAAAAGCCCCCTTCTCGGGCCTGGCTTGGCTCTGCCGCCTGTGTGGCTCTCGGCGCCCCTGAACACACCTGTGGGATGTGGCCTGTCCACGCCCCCGCCCTACAGGGCGGATGCGGTGGCCTCTGTTTGCTGAGGGCTTCTGAGGTCCCTGCCACACGTGAGAACTGCCTGCCCCACCGACGGAGAGCTCCCAGAGGACAGCTTCTGGCACCACCTGGCTCTCGAGTTTGCCACAGTGTCCGGCGGGTGTTGGGAAGCCTGCGGGACAATGGATGCTGGAGGTCACCGCATGGCTACCTCGGTGTCCCCGCCGTGAGCCGCAGGTGAGGGCGGCCGGATGTACAGATGGAAACCTGGGATGAGGGAGGACGTCGCGTGCCCAAACTACGGAAGAGGGGGCGCTTTGCGCAGCGCTCCCAATGAAACGGTGCAGTAGAAGGGTGTTACAGTAATCGCATACGATGCCCCAGAGAGGTGTCTCCTCCGGTCTCCCAGCCTCGCTCCCAGCTCTCAGGTTGCCCCTGTCTTAGGTAGCTGGTCAGCAGGCAGCTTCCCGCCAGGCAGCTCTGTGTATGACCCATAGCCAATCTGTAATCCCCAGCTGCCTTCCGGGACCACCCAGCTGGTTCTGTGCCTCCCCCCCCCCCCCCCCCCCCCCCCCCCCCCCCCCCCCCCCCCCCCCCCCCACACACACACACACCCCGCCAGCGGTCAGCTAAGGGAGTGTTGGGAAGTCACGGCCACATCTGGCTACAGAGTAAAAGTGCTGTAAGCGACTCCCAGGCTAGCATCTTGAGGGGTGTGTTGCTAAGATAGATTCCCCATTTCTCTCCTCTTTCTTTCTCTTATCTGAGAATGACTTGAGAAAGCTTTAAAATGGCCCTACATAACAATACATAGTTGGGCTAAGGGTGTAGCTCAGTGGTTAAAGCTCTTGCCTAGCATGTACAGGGCCCTGGGTTCTATTCCCTATGACAACACAAAACTTAGTTGGGCGTGGTGGCGCACAACTTTAATTCCAACATAGGGAAGGCTGTGAGTTCATGGCCAAGCTGGGCTATATAGTGAGTTCAGGACCAGCCTGCAATACAAAGCAACATCTGTCTCAAAAACAAAATAAAACATCAAAAGAACAACTTCAAACCAGTCGTGTACAACTTTTTTGGTGTGGATCTGGAGTGTCCCTTATAAACCTCCTGTTTGGGAGGTGACCCAGTTGTGATGGTCAATCCACTGGTCTCTTATGCTGATAAGAGGGTAAACCTGGGGCAGCACCACTGTCAAAGCGCTTGCCTGGCAAGTGCAAGGCCTTGACCAGGCATGGTGGTGCATGCCTGTGATTCCAGAACTCAGAGAGGTTAAGGCAGGAGGATTGTTGGAGGTCAGGACCAGCCTGGACTACAGAGTGAGACCCTGCCTCAATAAAAAGAGGGGGCCTGGTTGGAAGGGCTGGTCAGAGGGGTTTGACCACTTGAGCTTGAACCAGAAGATGTGAATCATGGGGACATGACCTGGAAAGATGGATGCTAGCCCCTCCCTCCCTGTTGTTGGCTTCCTGTGTTAACGTGGCGTGATCAACTTCTCTCCAGTTAGGCCTCGCTTCCACCATTGCCAGCCACCCATGAATGGACTGAGACCTCTGGGAAGTATGAGCTGAAGTGGGCCTACCCCCTGAGGTGTTGAGTGTGGGGTATGGTGTCTCAGGCACTCGGTTTCCATCGTCATTTACTTCCCCCTTTGCCAGGCCTTTGCACTGTGCTGCCGTGTCCCCACCTGGACTTGGCTCTCTGCTTTCATCCTCTACTCTCCCCTTCCTGTCCCCTGCTTTCTCTCTGTCTTACTCACAAGCAGTGGGCTGAGGGAGGAGGAATGGGAGGCCAGGTAGGGGCATGGAACTGCAAATGTGGAAGGGAGAAAAACTGGAGAGCATGTGGACTTCCTCCCACCTGAATTACCTGGTTTGCAGCCTTTTCCTTGTTGCTCTGGAGAAAGACCTTGGAAGCCTTGTGGCTTCCTTGGACACCAGAGAATGGGCCTTCCTGAGGAATCCGAGGGAGCGCGCATCGGGTGGTGTGTGTGTGTGGGGTCTTTGACCTTGCTGTGGGGACAGCGGGGGCAGTCAGTGTCTTCTTGGGAACATGAAGGACTGTGCGAACATTCTTCAGAATGACCTGGCAATGGAGCTTCACACATGACCTGGGAATGGGGACCAGTTCTGAGGGGTTCTCAGCATCAGAGACAGAGGGGCTTGGGGAAAGAAAAAATAAACCCCGGGCTTCAGAGTTAGCTTAGCTTGGAATTAAGATATGACTCTTTTCTAAGTGTGCAATGCTGGTCGCTGAGCAACATCTCTTAGCCTCAGTTTCCCCCGTGTAAAATCACTCTTCTAAGAACTGCTCCTAAGCTCCATTGAAATAGCTGAGGAGGTCCTCTACAAAGAAAGCGTGTTCCCTGGAGTTACTCCATTGGCAATGGGAGAGAAGCTGTGTAGCACTTCCCCTAGAAATGGAGAATTACTTTAGAACAGAAGCTGAGCTTTCAGAATGACTTGGGCCTGGGCAGCATGTGCTGCAAAGGCACGGG